>CAUZXS010000579.1:2500-20912 GCA_963585895.1 Sepioteuthis lessoniana
AAGCAAATGTCTTACCATGTTTTTTTGTTGATAGAATTAGTTACAGTTATGATCATAGGTTCAACCAGTGCACACACTAAATGCAAACAAATGACTCATGTTAAAATGAATTGTTAAAAATAGAACTGTTTGTTCAGTTAACTGTGTGTATCTAAAAATTCTGTTTACAAATCATATATTTAATATATATGTAAAAACAGGATTTGGCATTAAATAACCTACAATGGTTGATATCCCATTAAACCAAACTAATTGCTATACAAAGAGCTTTTCGTACTCATTTCATGTTGTGTTGGAATAATACTGTTCTGAATAGAAAATTAAGACCGCTATAAGTTGAAAATTTTAGGACCACAAGTTCATTAAAAAAATGATTTTGAAGCGGATGTACTTCAGAAAATACCCAGACTATGAGACAGTCTATTGAGCAAATTTTTGCCAACCTTTAAAAAACATGGCCTATTCAAGTCATGATCATAACTGATCATATTAAAAAAAAAAAAATGTTATGGCATTAACAAGTGGGAGGTACTATATTTACTGGCCCAACTTCACTTGTACTACACAGATGACAGTTTAAAAGGTGGAAAGTATTTCTGCCAGACACTCTGTGTGTGTGTGTGTGTGTGTGTGTGTGTGTGTGTGTGTGTGTGTGTGTGTGTGTGTGTGTGTGTGTGTGTGTGTGCATATATAATTATATTTATGTATGTGAGTGTGTAAGTCAATCATTAGTAAAGGTCAACAGTTCATGATCACACAAACTTTATGGAATTAATGTTTGAAGTGAAGGGTTGTTTCTTGTTCATCTTGCTTTTCAATCTAACAAAATTATTTATTCATGCATCGTTTACTTTTTCCTTAGGGTCACAAAACTTTTAATTCATGGAATTAGAGGGTTTGGTTTCTTTGTTTGAAGCTACATTAGCCTTTGTTAGTTATTTAAAGCCAAATCAATCCTTGTAGAAAAGGGAAAAAGAAGTCCGAGATTTGAATCGAGGCACTTGGGGTTTCTGTGAATGACAGAGTCAGACAGTTTGGTTTGGTTCTATGGCATATCAACCATTGTATTTTATCTAATGCCGAATCCAGTTCTATCTAAAACAATTCAGTTAAGCATAAATATACAGTTTCAATGTTAAAAAATAGTTCTATTTCAAGCAATTCAGTTTAGCATAAGTACGCAGTTTAGTTCTTTTTGAGCCATCAATAAGACCCTATCAGGTGCAACCACTCCAGGCTAGAGTGGACCTGGGAGTGATGGTAAGGAAGGGGTACTCTGCATTCCTCAAAGCTCCAGCATTACGGGAACCTCACCATCAGATTGTTTAGTGTCATATCCAGGACACTCATTGGAGGAGGGGTTTTACCCTTCTGCTGAGAAGCTGTTGGTGTATTCTACAGTCCCAATTGATAGGTCAACAGAGTCAGACAAGATTTTGGAATTTTAACATTTTGTTTGCAGAATTTTAAGTCAATGTTAATATGAAAAATTTTTCTTTTCCTTATGAATGACAGTTGGAAACCCACTGAAAAGGCCGGTTTGATTAAGTTAAGTCATCAAGTAATAAATATGAGAGGGAACCAAACTGGATATGTATGCTTGTCAACTTCTTTCATTACTTGAACAAAACTATCAATGGCTTTTGAATAATTGCTAGCAAGACTCCACCTCTGCCATATTACAATAGCTTGAACATCAATTAGCAATCAACAAAACAATCACTTATTTCAAAAAAAAAGAAAAAAAAAGAAAACAGGTTATAAAAGATACAATTGAAAATGAATTTAAAAAAGCAAAAAAAAAGCAAATCCAATATAATGAAAGACTTTGTGTAATGAATGACCCCAAATTTTAGCCTTAAAAAGGTCTTTTTATCAAATATTTTAGATTGAGTAAACATTCAAACACTTATACTTTCAAAGCAACTGAAAAAAAGTAAGTAAGTAAAGTTGGCGACCTTAGTCGAGGGTGACCTAAAGGCTCTCTTTTCGATAGCTACTACATCGAGGTGTAGGGGAGGGTGCTACTCCTTTCCCTGGATTGCTCCATTTTACCCTTGATCCCTACCTTATATTGCTGAGTGTTAAGCAAGGAGGCATCAAGTACCAATTTTTTGAGTCTTTGGTATGACTCAACCGGGGATTGAACCCAGGTCTCCCGGGCCATTGGCAAACACTCTATCATGCCAATATCTGGTAAAGCTACTGTAATACAATCAAAATCAATGCAGTACCATGAATAAATAAATAAATAACCAATGTAGTCTAGACCTTGATGTAGCCTATTATGCTTACTTGGTTTGGTTTGGTTGTTTGGGTTTTATGGCATAACAAAGTTAGTTTTTACTTTTCAAAAATATATCATGCAATAGTCATCTCCTTGTTTTTGAGGTGAAAAATTATCTTAAAAAAATTGTTTATTGATTTTTTTCTAACAGCCTGTTTATTATATTATTGATAGCTTTTATTCCTGGCCGTGATAATGTCATCAGTCATGACCTATTTGCAAAATGGTAGTGTTAGCCTTATTGTAAACTCAACCACTATCCAAGGAAAAAAATTTTTTTAAAAATAAACAAGATAACAATATTTACCTAGAAAAGTGGGTTGTGGACTAACCTATCATACCTTTCTTCATTAGAAAGTAAACTGGTCCAAGATTACTAATCTTATTAGAGCAATCACCTAATTGGTTAGAACCCTCAGATGTTACAAGTCATAGTAATACTACAATGATAAATATACTACAGATGTTGGTTAGTTGATTGGGTTTTACAGCATATCAACCTTTGTAGGTTATTTAACACCAAATCCATTTTACGCAAATATTAAGTTTTATTTCAAGCAGTTCAGTATGTTAAATCAAAAATTCATTTTCTTCATAATTCAATGATGATGATAACTTAGTCCCTTAGCAAAAATTATCACTATACACAATAAAAAAATTTTATCAGCCGAATCCCTAACTGTCTCTTGACTTTTGCTACCTTTTGCTACACATCACTACACATATATTCATAAGGCAACCTCAAATCTGCCACGTGGCATGTATATCATCACACACACACACACACACACACACACACACACACACACACACATACAATCACATCTACATCCACCCACAAAAATATGCAAATATAATCCACACACACACACACACACACACACACACACAAAAAAAAAGACATACACAATTTTAACATAAAAATTCTTTCGATTATATCTTTTCAATTTTCCCAAAATCTTTTTTTTTGCCTGATGATTGTTGTATAAAGACGGCATGAAACCAGAAGTCACAGATAAGTATCCATGCTATTAAATATATATAAAAAACTGATATATATTTATTTATCATTATATTATATAATAGCTCTACCACAGATACTGAGCACTCTACAAATTATATTGCATTTTGTCTGCCACTAACCCACCAAGTGAGATAGTGACAACTATACACTGTTGTAATATATATATATACACACACACACACACACACACACACACACACACACAGACATATGTATACATAGCTGACAGCATGGAGTTCCCTGACACTCTCACCATCTATCCTTTTTAGTTGGTCTTCAAGGCTGAATCATGTATCTGCACAGAGCTGATGTAACTAAGTCCTTGCTGGTCAACCAAAACTGGTAAGTCCACATGCAGGAGTCCGTAAGAAAATGTCACTTATGAGTTCATCCTTGCTTCTAAAGCAGGGCCTTAAATGTTCTTGTTTGTTTTGCTTGAATGGCTTGTGAGATAGGAGGCAGGTGACCAAACAACTGCTGTTTTGTGAGATGTTGCTTCCAGGATTTGTTCAAAACCACACGCAGCATTCATGCATAGTTCTTATCTAGCTTTTTTTTTTTTATTGAGAGAATACAACCTAGGATGATGGTCGCAACGTTTAATGGCAACCCCAAAGCAACAATCATCTCCTGCTACAGCCCTACCAATGTTAGCGAAAAAACCGAACTAGTCACCTTCTACAAGGAGCTATCCTCCCTCGTGCGTAGCATTCCGAAACACAACCTGCTAGTCATTGGCGGAGATATGAATGCACAAATCGGGAAAAACAGTAACAACAAATACAGCCTACACAACACATCAAACAGGAATGGACAACATCTAACAGATTTCATGATCCTATTTACCAACCCCTCCGCTCGGGCAGGATATGACACAAGGTCAATTTTTTAAGTGGAGTTCAACAGGTTTGAATTCAGAGTTTTCCTTCTCCTAGACTAGTTGCCTCACCAAGGCTGAAGAACCTAGTCTGTCCTACTATTTACCCATAGCTGGAGGGAGAATATTTGGATTCATACCTTTCCCAAGGGTATTAGTGCTATGTGAAATGCAATCAGTCTCGTCCAGGATTTGAACTTGTGTCATCGTGTCCAATTCCTATGACGATAACCATAACTCCATGGGCAATAGATTTCATGATAGAAAATAGATTAACATGCCTCAATACAAACTTTCAAAAAAGAGAGGGAAATTATGGACCTACACATGCGCAAATAATAGTAAAGCACAGATCAACTACGTCTTTATAAACAGGAAATGGAAAAATAGTGCGATGAATTGCGAAGCATACTCCTCTTTCGAGGGTATGTCCTCCGATCATCGAATAGTTACGGCCAAAGTATGACTAAGCCTACAAAAAAACGCCACACGAACAGCGACAACTAAGCACTATGACTGGGCCCTACTTAACAACAGAGATATTAGAGACAAATATGCATTAGAATTAAGAAACAGATTCGAAACACTACAAGAGAAGACAGAAAAAGGTACCCCAAATGACGAATATGAAAATTTTGTTGAGGTACACCTTGAGGCGGCATCAAAGTGTATCCCAACAAAACCTAGAACTAAATATAGAGTCCCTTGGGAAACGTCAGCGGTTAGAGAAAAACGTGCACTCGTGAAAACTGCCTCCAAAAGCTATCGGAAGAACCCAACAAACACAAATGCCCGAAAACTAGAAAAGGCACAATATCAATTAGCAGGAATATATCTAAAAGAACAGGCAGAATACATACAAAATCAGATAGATAAGATTAGAGACTCGGTGGAAGATAGACAATCCAGGATAGCCTGGCAAACAATAAACGAAGTAAGTAGGAGGAAGAGCACAGCCAAAGCAAAACTGAAAGCTGCAAGCCAACAAGAAAGAGTAAAACTGGGGGAACAGCATTTCAAAAATCTACTAGGAAACCCACCGAAAATAACAGATGAACCGATCACCAGAATTATCAGTAAGCAATTAGACATTAAACTAGGTCCTTTCACCAAAGAAGAACTCGGCTCAGTTCTTAAAAAAAATTAAAATAGGAAAGCTGCAGGGCTGGACGAGATACCCCAGAAGTGTGGAAGACTAGACAATTCGACGATATACTGCTCCGGCAATGCAACGCAGTCTATAGTCAAAATAGGATAGAAAGATGGATGAAGGGATGCATCCTTCCTTTCCCTAAAAAAGGCGATCTCGGATTAGCCAAGAACTACCGAGGGATAACACTTACATCCATAGCAGCCAAAATCTACAATGCCCTACTACGAAACTGCATAGAACCCAAAATAGACAACATCCTTAGGAAAAACCAAAATGGCTTCCGGAGAAATAGATCCACAACCTCACAAATATTGACCATCCGTAGAATCCTTGAAGGTGTTCGGGCAAAAAACCTTCAGGCGACATTACTATTTGTCGACTTTACAAAGGCCTTCGATTCCATCCACAGAGGGAAAATGGAACAAATCCTACTAGCATACGGCCTACCAAAAGAAACCGTAGCAGCAATAATGATTCTCTACAGAAACACAAAAGTGAAAATTACGTTCACCAGATGGAGACACGGAATACTTCGACATTGTTGCAAGAGTACTACAAGGAGACACGCTAGCCCCATACCTCTTTATCATTTGTCTAGACTACGTGCTTAGAACGTCGATCGACAAAATCAGAGAAAATGGCTTCGAGCTGACTAAGAAAAGAAGCAAAAGGTACCCCGCAAAAACAATCACAGACGCCGACTATACTGATGACTTGGCGTTACTGGTGAATACGCCTAATCAAGCAGAGACACTATTGCATAGTTTGGAACGAGCCGCAGTAGGCATTGGCCTCCATGTCAATGCACACAAAACTGAATATATGTGTTACAACCAAACGGGCAACATCACCACACTAGACGGAGCCTCTCTGAAACTAGTCGACAAATTCACCTACCTAGGAAGTAGCGTCTCATCAACCGAAAACGACATTGACACACGACTGACAAAAGCATGGATGGCTATCGATAGGCTCTTGATCATATGGAAATCAGACCTGACCGATAAAATGAAACGCAGTTTCTTCCAGGCAGTGGTTGTATCGATACTGCTATATGGATGCACTACATGGACGCTAACTAAACGGCTGGAGAAGAAGCTAGACGGCAACTACACAAGAATGCTGAGAGCAATATTGAACAAGTCCTGGTGGCAACACCCCACGAGACACCAACTATACGGCCGCTTGCCTCCCATCACGAAAACTATACAAGTTAGACGAACCAGACACGCAGGACACTGCTGGAGAAGCAAGGACAAGCTCGTAAGTGATGTACTCCTATGGACCCCCACATATGGCCAAGCAAAAGCAGGACGACCAGCTCAAACCTACATACAGCAGCTATGTGAAGACACAGGATGTAATTCTGAAGACCTGCCGGAGGCGATGAATGATAGGGAGAAGTGGCGAGAGATGGTCAGTGATATCCGTGCTGGCAGCACGACATAATGATGATGATGATAATAGCTCTAGATATTGAGCAATCTTATATTATATTGCACTTGGTTCGCCACAAACCCACAAAGTGACAACCAACACTGTTATAATATATATATATATATATAAAAACAGAATTTGGCATTAAATAATCTATGAAGGTTTATATGCCATAAAACCCAAATAACTAACTTAACAACGTTATTTACTGATTGAGATACAAGGATTGAGAAGCATTCATACACTTTCTATGGTGGCATTGATGGAATATCTTTCATCCACATGCCAAGAAAAATGACCAGCAATTACCAGCACATTCATATTTCAAGTCTAGTTCACTATAATAATATCTATGTTCTTCTATGCATATA
Source organism: Sepioteuthis lessoniana (assembly GCA_963585895.1). Taxonomy (NCBI): domain Eukaryota; kingdom Metazoa; phylum Mollusca; class Cephalopoda; order Myopsida; family Loliginidae; genus Sepioteuthis; species Sepioteuthis lessoniana. The sequence goes on from CAUZXS010000579.1 coordinate 9,650, forward strand.
ATATCTAGGTATCATACAATGACTGATGTTTATACAGCAGCATTGCTTCCAACAAAGCCTTTATCAGATGATGACTCTGGGTTCAGGCATGGTTTCGGGGCTGAAGCATCATTACCACTAACCCAGAGCCCTACAGCAGTAACTCACGATACCACCAGACTTTGTTGGATTGACATCACTCAATGGGATTGCCATATCCACGCTGATGCAGTTAGAGCTTTATCTTAGATCTTTTTAATGCATTTCCTCTTGTCTGATGGAGAAAGTCCAAGATTAGTCAAGAATACGGAGGTTGAGTAGATAATGAAACCTCAGCATCCAACCTCAATAGGAAATACATTAGTTATCCACCCATTTCAGAAACATTGTTCTTGCAGATCTTCATACTGAGCTCAGCTGCAGATGCTGTAAATTTAGTTGATTTATTGTGTTTAAAGTCCTAATGTTAAATGTCACTATGTAAACCATGTTTTTGCATCTAAGTAAATTGGGTTAGGGCTCTGTTACTGATTTTTCAATCACTGGAAGCAGAGCTCCAACCTCAGTGGAATGTGTCTCTTGTTTACCACTCGAAGGGTAACGCAGTTTGAATTAGTCAGGGTTAACTTTATTTGGCTGTTTTTATTTTCTCATCAGTAGATAACGTCCTTGATGATGAGTAGAAGAAGTTTCCTTATTGAACTATCTAATTCTGACTGTTGAACTATAAGGCTCTTCTGTCCAGCATCTGGTTATATATATATATATATATATATATACACACACTTTTTTTTTAATTGAATAGGTCCACAAAGAGATCTTTATTTTTAAGATTTAGTTATTTCATTCTTACATACATGTATGTTTCCAGCTTGTTGCTTTCATCAGAGAAAATATGACACACAGCCTTGTGAATGGGGTACTCAATGAGATTAGAACTCACTCATGTTTGAAGCTCAAACAAAGCCTTGTGCCATATATGTTCTCTGATGAAAGCAACAAGCTGGAAACATACACATATGTAAGAACAAAATAAATAAATCTTTAAAAATATAAATCACTTTGTGGACCTAATCATTTTAAGATATTTCTCTCTTTTTTATACACACATATACATATGTAAAATGCTGTGTAGTATTAATGACAAATTGTAAAAATTTTTGGTAAAAGGTATTTATTTTCTTACTGAACATGTTTCGCTAGATTACAAAGCATTTTCAATGGTAATTTTTCCAATTTGTCATTAATACTACACAACATACTGTTGGAAATATATATTTCCATATTATATACACACACACACACACACACACACTTATATATACATATATGTATACATACACACATGTGTGTGTGTGTATATATATATATATACGTGCATACATACATACATACATACCCACCCATATGTGTGCGTGTGTATATATATATATATATATGCGTGTGTGCACATGTGTGAGAGAGTCATATACAAAATTTTAAATTAATTTTTACTGTGTAGTTTCAAGTTAACTATAGATAAAGTATAAATTAAATGGTTTGAGGCCCTACTAACTACTTTCATTTTGAAAGAAGGCATTAGAATTTCTGGTTTCTTAATGAAAACTTGAAACTTATTTTAACACATTATTTAAAAATATTAGATCAAGGGAAGAAATATATGCGGATTTTGAATAGGGTTCCTACAGCAACTTAAAGCTTTAAGAACATCTCAACTGCAGACTAATATATCAATTCTGTATCATTTAATGGAGATAATGTTTCCACAAGGAATTGTTTCTCTCCTCAATCCTATATGACATCCATTTAAACATTATCTTCTTTAATGCATTCTTTCATGGTAAAGTCCAGCTAAACAAAAGAAAGAATTTCAGAAAAAATAAAAATGAAAATATGAGTTTTATTTTATCTTTTTTTTTTATATTGATATTAAAAAAATGGGGGGAAAAAATTATAACAATATACACAACAAATGAAGATATACGGAATGTCATCATTGACAAAAAAATATAATCAAAAATTGATATAATCCTATATAAATTTACAAGACAGTGTGAGTGTGGGTGCTTATTATATATGTCAGTGTACACAATATATATATATATATATATATATATATATATATATATGTGTGTGTGTGTGTGTGTGTGTGTGTGTGTGTGTATAAACACGTGTGTATGTGTATGTATATATGTATATATATATATATATATACACACTTAAACATGTCATATACACAGATATATATGCTTATGCATACATATACAAATGTACATTATATATAAACACAGTATATTATCTTATATAAAGATAGCATATACACTCATTTATGTATGTATACATGTCCACATCCATATTTTTTATATAATAATGATAAATTAGAAAAAAGAAAACAAAGAAAGTCGTTTTTAGGGTCTTTTTGTGTAAATAATGTTTTGTCTGATTTGGAGAAAACATAATATTGACTTGTGCAGATAATTGAAACTGAATATTATAACAAACACACACACACACACACACACACACACACACACACACACACACACACACACACACACACACACACACACACACACAGAGGAAAAAAGGTTTCAGAGGTGGAATGAAAAAAAGACGTAAATGGATCTGTTGAAATGCATTGTAAAATGATAGAAGAGAAGACAAAAGAAAAAGAAAATACCAGAAGAAAAGGGGGGGGGCAGGGAGTTTTGATTATTATATTTCATTTTATTTATTTATTTGTTTTTTTTAACAATTGACTTCTGCATGGATTTTGAAATAGAAGCAAAAAAAAAAAAAAAAAGAAAACATTAACTAGGAAAAAGAAAAAAAACTTTTCTATCATCTCATTAACAAATAAATCCGTTTGTATATGTTTCTACTATCCATATACATACATATTTACACACACACACACACATATATATATATATATATACACAAGAATGTACACATATGCACACACACACACATACATAAATATATATATATATATATATATATATATATATATGTGCATGCATGCACATACACACACACACATATATATATATATACAAGAATGTACACATATGCACACATACATATATATATATGCACACACATGCACACACACACTGATATATACAAGAATGTACACATATGCATATATAGACACATATATATATGCATGCACATACACATGCATACACACACATATACAAGAATGTACACATATGCACACATACATATATATATAGACACATATATATATATATATATATTCATGGGTATGTGTATGAGTATATTTTAAGATCTATTCAGCATACACAGAGAAAAAAAAAGTAAAAAGCAGTTGTCAGTTGAATTACATACCAAACAAAGAACACTTCCCTCACACACACGCACACAATGACCCAGAGAAAACTGTATGGTACACACACACACACACACACTCAGAAGAAAATAAAAAGCAGTTAAAATTCAAAACTCCACAAGATTTCTCTAAACTAAACTATACGCATACAGAGAAAAACTTCCAACACACAAACACGATGACCCAGAGTAAAACAACCAATAAACTTTATGGCATATCAAACATCATAGACTAATTAGGAAACAAGTAGCACACTCATAAAAACACTCAGAACACACTTTTAGAAAAGGAAAAAGAAGCAAAAAAAAGGGAAAGGAATCAACACGTGCAGATAATCTATCACAGAAAGGACAATCATCACTACATAAACCAAAAATGACATCAGCCAAAATCATTAAAGACTCTCTGAAGAAAGTAAGAAGCTAGAAACATGTTAGAGCAAAATAAATGATTTTAAAAAATACATAAATTTCTTTGTGGACCTATTCATTTTGAAATATTCAATTTTTTTTCTTTCTTTGGACCTACAAAAAAAGTATATATGTACACATACACACACAGGGTGACATAAAAGTCACTCAATATTTTAAAAACAGAACCACTTTGAACAGTCAAGAAATTTTTCTTTAATCATATTCATTTTGAATCACTTGTAAATATGAACTCTCAAATGCCCTACATTTTAAATAAAAATGCCTTCATTTTCTAAAATGCAATGTTACTTTTATGTTATTCTCTCTCTATATATATATAAAATTAACTTAAATCGCGAGTAGGAAATCTTGTACTAAAGTTTCATCTGATGATCCGATGAGGTGAAACTTTAGTAGAAGATTTCCGACTCACGATTTAAGTTAATTTTATAATTGGCTCCACTTGTGTTGAGCACTCTGGTAATTGTAGCATTGCAGGATTCACGGAAGGTTTTAGTTTTCTTTTGACCAACTGACTGCGTATCCCTTGATTTTTTTCAAGGGGTCGGACGAGGTTGGCCTTTTCTTTCTTTTTGACCTATAATTTTTTCTTTTTCCCCCGGGCGGTGAATCAAGATACTTTTATCTCTTGTTCCTGGTGGGTTTTTTTTTTTGTTATTTTGTTTCTGGTACCGTGAATGCTGGTAGATTAGTAAATATATATATATATATATATATATATATATATATATATATATATATACCCACCAATTCACTAGTTTACCTGTGCTCTAACAACTTACAGCAATATTTAAATAAATCTACAAGTGCACTGTACTTTTCACATATCAAAAACTTCATTTTGTTTGTCATTTTCATGTTTATGATCAATACTTTGTGAATATCAAAAAGATAATATTCATTGTAATGATCAAGTTGCACAAAGAGTTCCCTGATACTTTCACCATCGATCCTTCTTGGTTGGTCTTCAAGGCTGAATCATGTATCTGCACAGAGCTGATGTAACTAAGTCCTTGCTGGTCAACCAAAACTGGTAAGTCCACATGCAGGAGTCCATAAGAGAATGTCACTTATGAGTTCATCCTTGTTTCTAAAGCAATGTCTTGTTTGTTTTACTTAAATGGCTTGAGATGGGAGGCAGGTGACCAAACAACTGCTGTTTTGTAGGGTGTTACTTCCAGGATTTGTTCAAAACCACATGCAGCATTCATGCATAGTTCTCATCAAGCTTTTTCTCCAAGCTTTTTGTTAGTGTTCATGTGGTGCATCTATATGGTAGTATAGATGGAGCTACAGCTTGAAAGACTTCTCATTTTATTTTATCAGAGAGATTAGACTTCCATATGATTTGAAAGCCAGACAATATCATTCTGCACCTTCACAAGGCATATGCTGACATCACTTTCAGTAGATGAGAGGCCTTTTTTTTTTAAAACACATGTACTCTGTTTTATTAGCATTCAAGTACAGGCCAATGCCCTTCTGTTGCTTGCTCCAAGTTATGCAATAGGGATTCTGTTAGGGCTGGTGTATTTGGGATAAGAACTAGGTCATCTGCATAGTCTGTGTTTATCATAGTTTTTATGGGTTATCATCTGCTTTTTACCTTTTTCAATGGGAAACCATATAAACTAATATATGGTGCTAATGTATCTCCTAGCAAGACTCAAGTGACAATGTCAAAGAAGTCTGTGTCAGCATCAGGTGAGTGAACCATTGCTTTTGCATTTTTGTAAAACATCATTATAGCTGTAACAGTTTCTTTGGGAAGACCATTTGTTCCATCTTTCTTCTGTATATGGAATCAAATACCTTGGAGAAATCTATGAATAGGAATGTTAACGATAATATTAAGTTAAGATAACAACTGATTCCCTGCCTTATCACCTTGTAAAAAAATTAGAGCAATTACAATGAAATTAATAAGATTATATATATATATATATATATATATATATATATATATATATATTTATCTCCACAACTGATTGCAATTTTCGAGTTCATTTGACAATCTCTGTTAGCTCCTCAGATAAAAAAGTGAGAAGTTCTACTCTTTAAATCTGACAAATAACATTCTATCTGCCATGGAATAATTATGGAATTTATTTATCAAATTTTAAATAAAATTCTATTTCTATGTCACCAGAATTGTTCATAAAGTATTGCATAAGGTCGACATATCAAAGAAAATTGTCATTTCGTAGAGAGATCAGATCGTGCAATAGACAAGCAAAATCACATTGTATTTAGGATGCAAGTAGATATTATATATTCCAGCACACAGAAGTTTGTTATATAAGATGCATCCTCTGTAGAATGGTAAGACCCTACCCCCCAACACTAAATAAAAAAAGGGGTCTTGGGCATACATTAAACTACATGTATAAAAGTTGATTATATATCTCTCTCATATATATATATATATATACACACACACACATTTTTTTTTAAACATCCATTGTTGATTTAACATCACTAATATCATCCCTTCCAGCCCTGATGATGGTTCATTCAAATCGAAATGCTATACTGTGTCAACTTTATTTCTCAATAAATCTCTCCTTCTGCTTGGATTACCTTGTTATCAATTTTTTCTCTTTGCTTACACATAGAAATACACACACATACATATATAATAAATAAATATATATTAGATTTATATATTTAATGGCATGGAAGTTTGTCTGTGACCTTTGGTTTCATGAAGTTTTACAAATTTTTACAAGTTTTTGTAAAACTCCATGAAACCAAAGGTTGCAGATAAACTTCCATGCCATTAAATATATAAATTAAATATACATTTATTTGATATTATTATATAATAGCTCTATCTCAGATATTGAGCACTCTCCAAATTATATCGCACTTTGTTCGCCATAAACCCACAAAGTGAATTAGTGACAACCAACACTGTTACTATATAGATATGTACTTCCATACATACATACACACCCACATATATTTATGCATACACATATATATTATACATACACATATAAGTTCATTATACACATAAAAAAAACATAAGACAAACACCCTTGGGAAAGGTATAAACTCCCTTATTCCTCCAGCTATGGGTTAGATAAAACCACTGGTGTTCTTTTACCAGGATGGCTTTGCAAAGGTTGATATGTCATTAAAACAAAGAAACCAAATCAAACACACTAGCAGAAGAACTTGGTATTGCCTAGGATAAAAATGATGTATTAAAATATATTTTGTTAAACAGAAATTCATTCTATTTGCTCTCCGTATTAACAAATATCTTATTAATTTTCTTTAAAAAAAAAGTTCCAGTCCCAACCTCCATGAGTGCATGGATGGTGTTCATCCAAAGTCAGGCAATCTATTTGCTTCCTGCATGAATTAGACCTTCCTTTTAAGATAAAATTTTCCAGTACCATTAAGAGCAGCAAAGGGTACCCTACAACAAATACTATCTAAACACTCCTTGAGATGAAAGGAATTCACACCTCAAGTTTCATCAACAAGTAAATTTTGATTTGAAAATTTTACTCTATAAAGTTCACTGCTAAATTAAATGCAGTAACAAGAGAAGGGATTATGTTGAAAAATCAAATGTTTGTGATGGAAGGTCATAGAGTTATTATTGTGTTTCTGTTTATTTTATATATACAAAAGCCTTTGTCATTTGGTCATTTTTTCTTCAGAAAATAAAAGTACATTCATGATTGAAATATTCAACCTGAAGATAGACAAGTTAAGGAGGTCATCCTACAAAGCAACAATTCTCATATCTGAATGCAACATGAATTTAACTTAAAAATAGAGTTCATTTTTTTAGTGTTTAATTTAATGTTTGAAATAATTGGAATTAGTCAGTTATGCTGACATATATATGCCTATTTTACAAAGAAAATTGATACAATGTACTCATTTAAACCATTAAAAACTTAATTTAACTTTTTCTTTGAATTTTTATTATATTTTAGTTAGACAATTATTATTTAAACTTTAAAATATGATACTTGATTATTTCTGAAAAGTAATCACTAATTTCATCATCAGTGATCTATTAATTTGAAGGACAAAAAATACAAATAGAAAGCAATAAGATCATCTTTTGTTTATTTTTACTAGAATGGGAAAATTTAGAAAAAGAAAGTTCTGATTGTATTTTTTGAAAGTAAATTATATTAGATTATAAATTCATAAATCATCAATCATTAACTTTTTTTTTAGTCAGAAGCACAAGTTAGCAAAACTTATTTTAAAAAGAAGCAGAAAAAGTTACAAGTAGTGAATGTCAAAATTTTGTAGCCTAGAGCTTTCAGTCACCCAATCCACTATTTGTAATTTAGACAAATAACTTAGAGACTGTATGATACATATATATATATATATATATATATATATATATATATAATATATATATATATATATAAGTGTGTGTGTGTATATGTGTGTGGGTCAGCACTTTTTAGAATGGAAATCAGTTGAATTCCTACATAATATAACAATAGATAAATATATATTAGTTTTTATATATATTCAATAGCACTGATGCTTATTTACAACCACTGGTTTCATGCCATCTTTATACAACAATCATCAGGCAGATGCATGTCGTGTAAAGACGGCATGAAACCGATGGTCACAGACAGGCTGACATTGTTTTCAGTAGACAAGATATTGCTGCCAAGGTATGTGAACTTGTCTAATTTTAGAGTCCTGCCACTTAAATAAGATGAGCCATCTCCATGCTAAGATACACGAAGTGTTTTATTTGTGTTCACCTAGAGACCAATGCCTCCTACTGCTTGCTCCAGGCTATGCAGTAGGGATTCTGTTTGAGCTGGTTTGGTTTGGTTTGGTTTCTTTGTTTAATGGCATATCAACTCTTTTTAGGTTATTTAATGCCAAAGCCTTTCTCCTAGAAGAACTGTAGTGGTACTATTTAACCCATAGCTGGGAGGATAAAGTGGTTCATACCTTTCCCAAGGGTATTTGCCCAAAAGTGAACGTAATAGCGCGACTGGAGTACAAACTCGCATACTACGATTCCGCAGTCCATCGTTTTAACCATTACACCATGAGGACACCCCGTTTGAGCTGGTGTATTTGCCAGAAGTATTAGATCATGTGCATAGTCAACATCTGTTATAGTTTCTGCTGGATATCATACACTTCTCACTTTTTTTTAAAAAGTGTAAAGCCACTTTCTTTTATTAAATCTGTCAACTTTCAAAGTACATCACCAACACTAATCAAAGAGGCTAGGTAAGTGAACCATTGCTTTTGTGTTTTTGTAAAGCATCATTATAGCTGTAACAGTTTCTTTGGGGAGACTAAGAAATGACATCTATTTTATTTTTATGTTTAACATTTAATTCCTGTACAATTACTAATATCTTGCAGAAACTTGGATTCCTGCTCATTATTATTAATTGTTAGAGACCACCCCGACCATTAATGAGAGCCTACCTTTCCTCATAGAAAAAATTTACAGTAAATTATAGAGAATACAACAAAGTAAGTCTTTCCTGTTGTTATTTGGAAATGGTTTTATTTTTTAATTGCAAAAGATAATATTAAAAAAAAGATACCAAAAGAAATGGTTTTAATAAAAAGAAAAAGAATGCAGTATAAAGTAGGTAGCTCTACGTCAAATCATTTTGCTGGACAGACAAACACTTTCCAACTAATAATATTTACACACTGAAAATGATTTTTACTATAAAAATGCATTGGAAATGATTTTACTATAAAAAAGCAATGAAAATGATTTTTACTCTAAAAATGCACAAGAAATAATTTTTTCTTAAATTCATAAAAAATGATTTTTACTATACAAACGCTCAACAATTTTAATGTTCTATATCAAACCATTTATATGAGTTAGATAACCAAATTCTTCCTAATTAAGATATAAATATAGGTTGTCTAAAATCTTTATCTAGAGGAACTTTAAAAAAAACAAGAAAATCACAAAAATTAATTTCAATTTAGTCTGATTTCTACTGTTCCTACAAGAGAATTTTTTTTAAAAATCTTCAACTGCACAATGACTTTAAAGATTCTCTGTATTCATGTAAATCTCAAACCATGAGGAAGATTAATAATATAATCAGAAAATAGATGTCTGTTCATAATAGTATTGTGTTTATATTTTGTAAAAGTGGTTGTCAGATGAGAAAAACATTTTTCCCCCAAATAAACAGGAATCAGTTTAATTAATATTTTAATTAATCAACACTGTCATCATCACCACTATAACCATAATGAAATCAATTGAATTTCTTTTTTTTTTTTTGCTTTTCTTCTTATTTATGGTTTTCAATTGAAAATCTTCCCCCCCAACAATGCCAATGCTGAATTATTACTAAGATATTGGATCTACAATGTCCCATCATGCTCAGTTTTTATTTTTCATCGTTTTTATCGTAATTATATTTCTAATCATTAATCAAAATATACCAGAAAAAGAATTGAAAATTCATGAAAAATATTTTGGCCATTTAAAATTCAATCCTTTTATTTTTTTCAGTTTGTATTTTTATTTTCTTGGTTGTTAGGTGGTTGAATGTTTAAATAATTTGTTATCTTATATCAGATGAAGTTAAAGATTAAGGAGATGACGGGAGATAGAGGGAGAGAGAATCAAAAGAAAGAGAGAGGCAGGAAGAAGAGAAAAGAGGAGAATCAAGAGAGAGAGAGAGAGAGAGTCAAAGGAAAGAGAGATGCAGAAAGTAGAGAAAAAGAGGAGAATCCAAAAAGAGAGAGAGGGAGAGAGAGAATCAAAAGAAAGAGAGATGCAGAAAGTAGAGAAAAAGAGGAGAATCCAAAAAGAGAGAGAGAGAGAGAGAGAATCAAAAGAAAGAGAGAGGCAGGAAGTAAAGAAAGAGAGGAGAATCCAAAGAGAGAATCAAAGGAAAGAGAGAGGCAGGATGAGAAAGGGATAAAAGGGGAAAAGAAAGAGTGTTTTGAAAGAAGGAGATGGAAGAATCTAGAGAAAGAGGTGAGAATCCAAAGAGAAAAGGAAGAATTCACACAGAATTCGGGTGAAAGCAATTAGAGAGAGAGAGAGAGAGAGAAAGAGAAAATTAGAGGAAGAGTCCAAAGAGAGAGAAGGAAGATACCAGAGAAAGGAAGAAAGAAGGAAGTGAATGAGAGAGAAAGAATCCAAAGAGAATGAGAGTAAAAGAAATTCCAGAGAAAGAATGAGAGAGAGGAAGAATCAAAAGAGAATGTGGGTGAAACACATTCCAGAGAGAGGGACTCCAAAAGAATGAGGATGAAAGAGATTCCAGTGAGAGAGAGAGAGAGAGAGAGAGAGAGAGAGAGGAAGAGTCCAGAGAAAGAAAGAATATGTGGAAAAAATGTAGAAAGACCAAATCCAAAGAGAGTAAACATAAGAAATATTAGAGTTCACTGATAAAACATTTTGCATTTTTATTGTACGCTGGCCACATGGCTGCTCTGTCTATACACAAATAACAATTCTTTCAATGAAATTATTAAATACCATTGT